>OW799224.2:17564821-17567321 GCA_941918905.2 Xestia sexstrigata
GGTTAGGTTAGGTTAGGTTAGGTTAGGTTAGGTTAGGTTAGGTTAGGTTAGGTTAGGTTAGGTTAGGTTAGGTTAGGTTAGGTTAGGTTAGGTTAGGTTAGGTTAGGTTAGGTTAGGTTAGGTTAGGTTAGGTTAGGTTAGGTTAGGTTAGGTTAGGTTAGGTTAGGTTAGGTTAGGTTAGGTTAGGTTAGGTTAGGTTAGGTTAGGTTAGGTTAGGTTAGGTTAGGTTAGGTTAGGTTAGGTTAGGTTAGGTTAGGTTAGGTTAGGTTAGGTTAGGTTAGGTTAGGTTAGGTTAGGTTAGGTTAGGTTAGGTTAGGTTAGGTTAGGTTAGGTTAGGTTAGGTTAGGTTAGGTTAGGTTAGGTTAGGTTAGGTTAGGTTAGGTTAGGTTAGGTTAGGTTAGGTTAGGTTAGGTTAGGTTAGGTTAGGTTAGGTTAGGTTAGGTTAGGTTAGGTTAGGTTAGGTTAGGTTAGGTTAGGTTAGGTTAGGTTAGGTTAGGTTAGGTTAGGTTAGGTTAGGTTAGGTTAGGTTAGGTTAGGTTAGGTTAGGTTAGGTTAGGTTAGGTTAGGTTAGGTTAGGTTAGGTTAGGTTAGGTTAGGTTAGGTTAGGTTAGGTTAGGTTAGGTTAGGTTAGGTTAGGTTAGGTTAGGTTAGGTTAGGTTAGGTTAGGTTAGGTTAGGTTAGGTTAGGTTAGGTTAGGTTAGGTTAGGTTAGGTTAGGTTAGGTTAGGTTAGGTTAGGTTAGGTTAGGTTAGGTTAGGTTAGGTTAGGTTAGGTTAGGTTAGGTTAGGTTAGGTTAGGTTAGGTTAGGTTAGGTTAGGTTAGGTTAGGTTAGGTTAGGTTAGGTTAGGTTAGGTTAGGTTAGGTTAGGTTAGGTTAGGTTAGGTTAGGTTAGGTTAGGTTAGGTTAGGTTAGGTTAGGTTAGGTTAGGTTAGGTTAGGTTAGGTTAGGTTAGGTTAGGTTAGGTTAGGTTAGGTTAGGTTAGGTTAGGTTAGGTTAGGTTAGGTTAGGTTAGGTTAGGTTAGGTTAGGTTAGGTTAGGTTAGGTTAGGTTAGGTTAGGTTAGGTTAGGTTAGGTTAGGTTAGGTTAGGTTAGGTTAGGTTAGGTTAGGTTAGGTTAGGTTAGGTTAGGTTAGGTTAGGTTAGGTTAGGTTAGGTTAGGTTAGGTTAGGTTAGGTTAGGTTAGGTTAGGTTAGGTTAGGTTAGGTTAGGTTAGGTTAGGTTAGGTTAGGTTAGGTTAGGTTAGGTTAGGTTAGGTTAGGTTAGGTTAGGTTAGGTTAGGTTAGGTTAGGTTAGGTTAGGTTAGGTTAGGTTAGGTTAGGTTAGGTTAGGTTAGGTTAGGTTAGGTTAGGTTAGGTTAGGTTAGGTTAGGTTAGGTTAGGTTAGGTTAGGTTAGGTTAGGTTAGGTTAGGTTAGGTTAGGTTAGGTTAGGTTAGGTTAGGTTAGGTTAGGTTAGGTTAGGTTAGGTTAGGTTAGGTTAGGTTAGGTTAGGTTAGGTTAGGTTAGGTTAGGTTAGGTTAGGTTAGGTTAGGTTAGGTTAGGTTAGGTTAGGTTAGGTTAGGTTAGGTTAGGTTAGGTTAGGTTAGGTTAGGTTAGGTTAGGTTAGGTTAGGTTAGGTTAGGTTAGGTTAGGTTAGGTTAGGTTAGGTTAGGTTAGGTTAGGTTAGGTTAGGTTAGGTTAGGTTAGGTTAGGTTAGGTTAGGTTAGGTTAGGTTAGGTTAGGTTAGGTTAGGTTAGGTTAGGTTAGGTTAGGTTAGGTTAGGTTAGGTTAGGTTAGGTTAGGTTAGGTTAGGTTAGGTTAGGTTAGGTTAGGTTAGGTTAGGTTAGGTTAGGTTAGGTTAGGTTAGGTTAGGTTAGGTTAGGTTAGGTTAGGTTAGGTTAGGTTAGGTTAGGTTAGGTTAGGTTAGGTTAGGTTAGGTTAGGTTAGGTTAGGTTAGGTTAGGTTAGGTTAGGTTAGGTTAGGTTAGGTTAGGTTAGGTTAGGTTAGGTTAGGTTAGGTTAGGTTAGGTTAGGTTAGGTTAGGTTAGGTTAGGTTAGGTTAGGTTAGGTTAGGTTAGGTTAGGTTAGGTTAGGTTAGGTTAGGTTAGGTTAGGTTAGGTTAGGTTAGGTTAGGTTAGGTTAGGTTAGGTTAGGTTAGGTTAGGTTAGGTTAGGTTAGGTTAGGTTAGGTTAGGTTAGGTTAGGTTAGGTTAGGTTAGGTTAGGTTAGGTTAGGTTAGGTTAGGTTAGGTTAGGTTAGGTTAGGTTAGGTTAGGTTAGGTTAGGTTAGGTTAGGTTAGGTTAGGTTAGGTTAGGTTAGGTTAGGTTAGGTTAGGTTAGGTTAGGTTAGGTTAGGTTAGGTTAGGTTAGGTTAGGTTAGGTTAGGTTAGGTTAGGTTAGGTTAGGTTAGGTTAGGTTAGGTTAGGTTAGGTTAGGTTAGGTTAGGTTAGGTTAGGTTAGGTTAGGTTAGGTTAGGTTAGGTTAGGTTAGGTTAGGTTAGGTTAGGTTAGGTTAGGTTAGGTTAGGTTA